>OV656782.1:0-25000 GCA_927399505.1 Luperina testacea
CTTCAGTTTGAACCGTGATTCACGACCGGGCTTGCCGGTTGGAACACCTAAAATAAATATTTACGAAATTTTATAAAAAATATCACTTTTTATTGCTTAACTACAAAAAATTGTTCTATACCCACCTTAAATAAGTCGATAGCTGATCAGCCCGCGCGCAGACGCGTGTTTTGACACCAATCACGCCTGTCTAGCTCAAAAAATCAAAATTTCTCTCTTAACCGTCTTCTGTTCAAAAACTACCTTAGCGGTACAGCAAATAACACAAATCACAATTACTTTGCACCACGGAGACGGATTTTGAAGCGGTTTTCGGCGCAATCAATCTTAATTAGGCTCTGTCCTACCTTTCCAGCTATCCCGATCCATCTGCTTGCTCTAGAAATTAATTAATTGCATTTTTATTGATTTTCGCTAATTAAAACACCTAAATATCGATTTACTCGAAATTCTTACTTTCAAAAATTTTTGTTTAAATCTTAATAATTACTTACCTGCCGCACCTTCAGTTTGAACCGTGATTCACGACCGGGCTTGCCGGTTGGAACACCTAAAATAAATATTTACGAAATTTTATAAAAAATATCACTTTTTATTGCTTAACTACAAAAAATTGTTCTATACCCACCTTAAATAAGTCGATAGCTGATCAGCCCGCGCGCAGACGCGTGTTTTGACACCAATCACGCCTGTCTAGCTCAAAAAATCAAAATTTCTCTCTTAACCGTCTTCTGTTCAAAAACTACCTTAGCGGTACAGCAAATAACACAAATCACAATTACTTTGCACCACGGAGACGGATTTTGAAGCGGTTTTCGGCGCAATCAATCTTAATTAGGCTCTGTCCTACCTTTCCAGCTATCCCGATCCATCTGCTTGCTCTAGAAATTAATTAATTGCATTTTTATTGATTTTCGCTAATTAAAACACCTAAATATCGATTTACTCGATATTCTTACTTTCAAAAATTTTTGTTTAAATCTTAATAATTACTTACCTGCCGCACCTTCAGTTTGAACCGTGATTCACGACCGGGCTTGCCGGTTGGAACACCTAAAATAAATATTTACGAAATTTTATAAAAAATATCACTTTTTATTGCTTAACTACAAAAAATTGTTCTATACCCACCTTAAATAAGTCGATAGCTGATCAGCCCGCGCGCAGACGCGTGTTTTGACACCAATCACGCCTGTCTAGCTCAAAAAATCAAAATTTCTCTCTTAACCGTCTTCTGTTCAAAAACTACCTTAGCGGTACAGCAAATAACACAAATCACAATTACTTTGCACCACGGAGACGGATTTTGAAGCGGTTTTCGGCGCAATCAATCTTAATTAGGCTCTGTCCTACCTTTCCAGCTATCCCGATCCATCTGCTTGCTCTAGAAATTAATTAATTTCATTTTTATTGATTTTCGCTAATTAAAACACCTAAATATCGATTTACTCGAAATTCTTACTTTCAAAAATTTTTGTTTAAATCTTAATAATTACTTACCTGCCGCACCTTCAGTTTGAACCGTGATTCACGACCGGGCTTGCCGGTTGGAACACCTAAAATAAATATTTACGAAATTTTATAAAAAATATCACTTTTTATTGCTTAACTTCAAAAAATTGTTCTATACCCACCTTAAATAAGTCGATAGCTGATCAGCCCGCGCGCAGACGCGTGTTTTGACACCAATCACGCCTGTCTAGCTCAAAAAATCAAAATTTCTCTCTTAACCGTCTTCTGTTCAAAAACTACCTTAGCGGTACAGCAAATAACACAAATCACAATTACTTTGCACCACGGAGACGGATTTTGAAGCGGTTTTCGGCGCAATCAATCTTAATTAGGCTCTGTCCTACCTTTCCAGCTATCCCGATCCATCTGCTTGCTCTAGAAATTAATTAATTGCATTTTTATTGATTTTCGCTAATTAAAACACCTAAATATCGATTTACTCGAAATTCTTACTTTCAAAAATTTTTGTTTAAATCTTAATAATTACTTACCTGCCGCACCTTCAGTTTGAACCGTGATTCACGACCGGGCTTGCCGGTTGGAACACCTAAAATAAATATTTACGAAATTTTATAAAAAATATCACTTTTTATTGCTTAACTACAAAAAATTGTTCTATACCCACCTTAAATAAGTCGATAGCTGATCAGCCCGCGCGCAGACGCGTGTTTTGACACCAATCACGCCTGTCTAGCTCAAAAAATCAAAATTTCTCTCTTAACCGTCTTCTGTTCAAAAACTACCTTAGCGGTACAGCAAATAACACAAATCACAATTACTTTGCACCACGGAGACGGATTTTGAAGCGGTTTTCGGCGCAATCAATCTTAATTAGGCTCTGTCCTACCTTTCCAGCTATCCCGATCCATCTGCTTGCTCTAGAAATTAATTAATTGCATTTTTATTGATTTTCGCTAATTAAAACACCTAAATATCGATTTACTCGAAATTCTTACTTTCAAAAATTTTTGTTTAAATCTTAATAATTACTTACCTGCCGCACCTTCAGTTTGAACCGTGATTCACGACCGGGCTTGCCGGTTGGAACACCTAAAATAAATATTTACGAAATTTTATAAAAAATATCACTTTTTATTGCTTAACTACAAAAAATTGTTCTATACCCACCTTAAATAAGTCGATAGCTGATCAGCCCGCGCGCAGACGCGTGTTTTGACACCAATCACGCCTGTCTAGCTCAAAAAATCAAAATTTCTCTCTTAACCGTCTTCTGTTCAAAAACTACCTTAGCGGTACAGCAAATAACACAAATCACAATTACTTTGCACCACGGAGACGGATTTTGAAGCGGTTTTCGGCGCAATCAATCTTAATTAGGCTCTGTCCTACCTTTCCAGCTATCCCGATCCATCTGCTTGCTCTAGAAATTAATTAATTGCATTTTTATTGATTTTCGCTAATTAAAACACCTAAATATCGATTTACTCGAAATTCTTACTTTCAAAAATTTTTGTTTAAATCTTAATAATTACTTACCTGCCGCACCTTCAGTTTGAACCGTGATTCACGACCGGGCTTGCCGGTTGGAACACCTAAAATAAATATTTACGAAATTTTATAAAAAATATCACTTTTTATTGCTTAACTACAAAAAATTGTTCTATACCCACCTTAAATAAGTCGATAGCTGATCAGCCCGCGCGCAGACGCGTGTTTTGACACCAATCACGCCTGTCTAGCTCAAAAAATCAAAATTTCTCTCTTAACCGTCTTCTGTTCAAAAACTACCTTAGCGGTACAGCAAATAACACAAATCACAATTACTTTGCACCACGGAGACGGATTTTGAAGCGGTTTTCGGCGCAATCAATCTTAATTAGGCTCTGTCCTACCTTTCCAGCTATCCCGATCCATCTGCTTGCTCTAGAAATTAATTAATTGCATTTTTATTGATTTTCGCTAATTAAAACACCTAAATATCGATTTACTCGAAATTCTTACTTTCAAAAATTTTTGTTTAAATCTTAATAATTACTTACCTGCCGCACCTTCAGTTTGAACCGTGATTCACGACCGGGCTTGCCGGTTGGAACACCTAAAATAAATATTTACGAAATTTTATAAAAAATATCACTTTTTATTGCTTAACTACAAAAAATTGTTCTATACCCACCTTAAATAAGTCGATAGCTGATCAGCCCGCGCGCAGACGCGTGTTTTGACACCAATCACGCCTGTCTAGCTCAAAAAATCCAAAAAATTTGCCCTCCCACCCGCCCTATAGAGACGGGTAGATAAACTTGGGGATTTTTACGAAAATATTTTTATTCCATTTTAGCGTTCCCTGTATCATTTGAAACTGACAGCAGCCAAGCATCATCAAAACACCCACTCCTAAGCCACTATAGACCCATATTTATCAACATAATTAAAATAAGCTAATGGAAAATGGCATTAGTTCATACTCCCCCTCGCTCTGTCGTCCCCCCACCCCCGATTAAAGTTCCTCCCCTCCCCGCAGACTCCTCAGAGGCCACCAGCATAGAATCATGCATCGCCGTCATATGCAAACTTGCTGAATGTATTAAAACCAGCGTAAACGAAAACAAAAGTGTCACGACCACCAATAAAAAGACCATCGCTCTGGCGTCGGATGAAATACGCATAGCGATATCAAAGCTCCCTAACTTCGCTCGTTCTTCTCAAAATGAACTCGGCCAGGAAGGCCAACCCCCATCTTACATCGGCGACCTCAAAAACGAAATCATCACGAGTGTAAAGACAGAAGTCCAAGCCATGAAAAACCTCGTCAGAGGCGACGATGATAATGGGGCACTCCGAAAGGAGATTGCGACTTGCGTGCGAGAGGAGTTGACCAAGCACCTCACTACTATCACGAGTCCACCAGCGTCACCGACTTACGCACAGGCTGCTAGCGCACCTGCATTTAGTCGTCCAATCAAGGACACACCACCTAACAGACCCGCCCTTATCGTCTCGGCTAAATGCGAAACACAAACGCGCCAGGAAGTCGTGGAGTCTTTTCGGAACAGCGTCAATTTCCGCACCACCACCTATGCGCCTTCAAAAATCCAGTCTGTGTCCAATAACAAACTAAGAGTTGAGTTCGAAACGGAGAAACAGCGCGACGAGACCCTTAAGAAATTGGAAACTTCCACCCAGCTTACCGCGGAACCGGCAAGGAAACTGCGACCCATGCTCATCCTCAAGGGAATCTCAATAGACACGCCCTCGGAAGAGCTAATCGACATCATTCGCGGCCAGAACGAAGAGCTATCGCCTCTCTTTGAGAAGAATGACGACCTGCGACTCGCCTTCAAAAGAAATAACAGAAACCCAAACCTATACAACGCCATCCTAATTGCTCACCCCATCCTATGGCGCAAGATAGTCGACATGGGAAGAGTTTGCGTCGACCACCAACGCGTCCATTCAGAAGACTTCTCGCCGTTCATCCAATGCAAAAAGTGCCTACAGTTTGGGCACATGCGAACCAAATGCACTGCGAATCAATCCCCTTGCGCCTACTGCTCCGAAGAAGGCCACACTATTGAAAGCTGCCCGATTCGGGAGAAAAAAGGCACGCCCAAATGTATCAATTGTCACTTGCACAACTCTAAATTCAGCACCAACTACGACGTTGGGCACATGGCCACCTCACAAAATTGCCCCAGAGTGAAATCACTTAAAATTAAAATCATCAGCCGCACCGATTATGTATAAGTCCCTCATCAAAGTAGTACAGTGTAACATTGATCGCTCGAAAAACAGTTTCCACGAATTCCTTACATATTTTTATAATGGCCACTACGACATTGCCTTCTTGTCCGAACCTTACATAGGATCTGGCAAGGAGGTAAAACCTATTTCCGGTATCGATATTTTTCAATTCTCTAACGGATGCAATGTAAAGGCATGCATCCTCGTCAAACCTGGATGTGGTGTGGTGTTGGGGGAGTCCGGAATGTCTTCGGCCAACCTAAGCGTTATCCAATTACAAACCGACCACCAGAAACTGTACCTCGCCTCAGCTTACGTAGAGCCAAGAGACGACACTTCCTGCACGCTTGAAGCAATAGACTGCTTCCTCAAAACCACATCGCATCATAAGTGCATACTGGGGGGAGACTTCAATGGCTGGCACCCTGCGTGGGGAAGTGAAAAATCAAACCCCAGAGGAATCAGCCTTCTGGAACTCGTCTACGCCAACGACATGTACATCTGCAACTACGGAACCACCCCGACTTTCGAAACAGTAACGCACGGGCGCGACCGGTCGTCTATCATTGATGTGACGCTTGCGTCTGCCTCAATGTACGACCTGGTACGCGATTGGAGGGTCAACCTAGACTGTTGCACGTCATCGCAGCACAACGCCATCGATTTTAGCATCGCTACCCGCAGACCCACAACGAAAGGAAACAACAACAACTCAACCTTCGTATTTAACACCAAAGGAGCAGACTGGGCAGAGTTTAAAGATGCTGTGCTGCGCAGAATGACGTTATCGGACGTGCTCGATAAGGATGTTCCCAACCTTGATGTCGATCAGCTGGAGTGCCTCGTCCACCAAATTACTAATCTGATACGCGACAGCTGCAGTGAGACCATGCCTATTAAAGGTCAGAACCATAGGCACAAAGCTCCATGGTGGACTGAGAGCCTCGAAACCCAAAAGAGAGACATTATAAATCTCCACAGACGCATCCACACCGCGAAACGGCGAAGGCTTCCTCTCGAAGCTCTTCTGGAAGAGAGTCAAAACAAGAAAGCGGTCTACTCGGAAGAACTCAAAAAGGAGTCCACGAAAAACTTTCGAAAGTTCTGTGAACTTCAGCAGAAAGAGAACGTCTGGTCGCTGACCAACCGACTTCTGAAAGAGACTGCGCCCAGAAGACCACCCATCACTCTCAAAGTAGGAGACAAGTTTACCGCCGATGGAGAGGAGACAGCCACTGCCCTTCTAAATCACTTCTATCCTGACGACACCTGCGACCATATGCCAATACAAGCACAACTTCGACATCAATACCATAGCCCTACGACCAACACAATAGACGACCATCCGTTCACAGAAGAAGAGGTTCTCGAGCAACTTAAACAGATAAGTCCCAGTAAAGCCCCCGGCCTCGACAACCTCACATCCGATATCTGCCTTCAATTCACCGCACATTACCCGCAATTGATAACCGACATTATGAACAGATGCCTCGCCCTACACCATTTCCCCCGAATCTGGAAGGAGGCCTATGTCAAGATCATTCCCAAACCGGGAAAGGATGATCAAACCGATCTAAAATCATTCCGCCCCATAGGCCTCATTCCAGTATTCGGGAAGCTCTTGGAAAAACTTTTCATCAAAAGGGTAGCCCACCACGCTGAAGTCGGAAATCAATTAAACCCTCAACAATACGGCTTCCGACAACAAAGGAACACCACCCAAGCCATCCATACCGCTCTAAATCACGTACACCACGCCAAACAGAACCACAAACTAGCCATAGCTATATCACTAGACATAAGGGCGGCGTTTGATAACGCTTGGTGGCCCGCTCTTTTCCATCGCCTCAAACACATTGGAACGCCGCAAAACATCTATGGGCTAATCAGAAACTACGTGCAGGACAGAACCGCCACGTTGGACCACGCGGGAGTCCGAGTCCAAAAAACCTTGACAAAGGGCTGCATTCAGGGATCCGCGTGTGGCCCGGTCTTATGGAATCTGATCCTCGATGAACTCCTGGACATGCAACTACCATCGGGCTGTCATATGCAAGCCTTCGCGGATGACGTCCTGCTGGTGGTTACGGCAGACACACCTGATGCAGTGGAACAACTCGCCAACAGCATTCTCGCTAACATTAGTGAATGGGGCAAACGCGTGAAACTGACCTTTGGCCCGGCAAAAACCCAAGTCATCGCCTTCACACCCAAAGCAAAAACCGCGAAACTAAAAATGGACGGCACCGACTTGGCATTTGTGCCAGAAATAAAACTGCTTGGCGTCATCCTAGACGAAAAACTTAGATTTAATAGCCACCTTAAATATGTGCTGGGCAAAGCCACTCGCATATTTAACAAATTACGAATGTACATCAGATGCACGTGGGGCGCACATCCGGAAAACGCTCGCACAATATATTTGCACGTTATAGAACCGATTGTCACGTACGCTGCTGGTATATGGGGACATATAGTCAACAGGAAGTGCGTAAAGAAGCAACTCGCCAGCATCCAGCGAGGATTCGCACTAAAGGCCATCCGTGCCTTCCGGACCGTCTCGACCACTGCTGCCCTGGCACTCGCAGACCTTATGCCTCTCGATTTTAAAATCCAAGAAGTCCACCACGTCGAAACAGTTCGCCTCACAGGCACGAGCCACCTTCTGCCAGCGGACGTCACCCCTGAATGCCCCACGCCCGTACGCGAGCTACTACACCCGGCAGTAAGACTGCCTAGAGCAGTCACTAGCACCCGTAGACACGCTGAAGCTGAAGCTACCCAACCGCAGCACCACATTTACACCGACGGCAGCAAACAGGACGATGGTGCCGTCGGAGCGGCTTTCGTTTGCTACGATCCGGGAGGAGCGATTGTCACCAAAAAGTTCAAACTCCACAATACCTGCACAGTTTTCCAGGCCGAACTATTCGCCATCCTGGAAGGTAGCAAATGGGCACAAAAAAAGGGACACAAAAACACCACAATCTTCTCGGACTCCCAGTCTGCAATACAGGCGATCACAGACCGAAGCAACACTCACCCACTTGTCACACAAATACACAAAACCATTTACACTCACACACATGAACGCGCAAATACACCACCAAACGTTATATCCATCAAGTGGGTGAAAGGGCACAGTGGAGTTGCCGGCAACGAAGCTGTAGATGCTGCAGCAAAACTGGCCACTCGACTCCACAAAACTCCAGACTACAATAAATACCCGATGTCATATGTCAAACGCGAATTAAGACAAGCTAACTTGGCTAAGTGGCAAGCCAGGTATGCACC
The DNA here is from genome assembly GCA_927399505.1 of Luperina testacea. Taxonomy (NCBI): domain Eukaryota; kingdom Metazoa; phylum Arthropoda; class Insecta; order Lepidoptera; family Noctuidae; genus Luperina; species Luperina testacea. The sequence continues at coordinate 8,509 of OV656782.1, forward strand.
TAGTGAGCAGGGACAACATACCAAATCGATATTCCCAACGATAACAGACATACGTAAATTCCGAAAACATACCGAACCAAACTTTTACCTAACTCAAATCCTCACAGGCCACGGATTTCATAAAAAGTACCTACACCGTTTCCAAATCACTGTAAACGACAATTGTCCCTGCCACGACGACACGGTACAAAGCCTCGACCACCTCCTCAGGGATTGCCCCAGATTCGCCATGGATCGCATGCAGTATGAGGCAATCTCTGAGAGATTTGGTATCACGGCATATGACATCGGGATGCAAACGCGCAAACCAGAAGTCCTACTCGCGTTCACTAAGTACATCACTAAAATTTTAGGCGAATTAAAACATTTCAATGGCACATAGAAAATGCAAAATATACATATATAATTACAATAAAATTTTAACGATAGTATATAATTATTATTTATCTCTTATTAATATTATTATCCCCATTGCGACTAAAAACTCCCCACAAATGAAATATCTGTATCAAATAGCAGATATTGAACTAATGAAAACAATTAAATAATGCAAATTCACACCAAAATAAACAAAGCGAATAAATCTAATTATAAAAAAAAAAAAAAAACCTAACCTAACCTAACCTAACCTAACCTAACCTAACCTAACCTAACCTAACCTAACCTAACCTAACCTAACCTAACCTAACCTAACCTAACCTAACCTAACCTAACCTAACCTAACCTAACCTAACCTAACCTAACCTAACCTAACCTAACCTAACCTAACCTAACCTAACCTAACCTAACCTAACCTAACCTAACCTAACCTAACCTAACCTAACCTAACCTAACCTAACCTAACCTAACCTAACCTAACCTAACCTAACCTAACCTAACCTAACCTAACCTAACCTAACCTAACCTAACCTAACCTAACCTAACCTAACCTAACCTAACCTAACCTAACCTAACCTAACCTAACCTAACCTAACCTAACCTAACCTAACCTAACCTAACCTAACCTAACCTAACCTAACCTAACCTAACCTAACCTAACCTAACCTAACCTAACCTAACCTAACCTAACCTAACCTAACCTAACCTAACCTAACCTAACCTAACCTAACCTAACCTAACCTAACCTAACCTAACCTAACCTAACCTAACCTAACCTAACCTAACCTAACCTAACCTAACCTAACCTAACCTAACCTAACCTAACCTAACCTAACCTAACCTAACCTAACCTAACCTAACCTAACCTAACCTAACCTAACCTAACCTAACCTAACCTAACCTAACCTAACCTAACCTAACCTAACCTAACCTAACCTAACCTAACCTAACCTAACCTAACCTAACCTAACCTAACCTAACCTAACCTAACCTAACCTAACCTAACCTAACCTAACCTAACCTAACCTAACCTAACCTAACCTAACCTAACCTAACCTAACCTAACCTAACCTAACCTAACCTAACCTAACCTAACCTAACCTAACCTAACCTAACCTAACCTAACCTAACCTAACCTAACCTAACCTAACCTAACCTAACCTAACCTAACCTAACCTAACCTAACCTAACCTAACCTAACCTAACCTAACCTAACCTAACCTAACCTAACCTAACCTAACCTAACCTAACCTAAATTAGGATCATGTCTGCATATTCAGCTGATGTGTAGTTCGGATGTGTATTTGCCATCACGATCACAAGTTTACACAAGCACTAATAACACAAATAAAAGCGCCCGTATCGCAAGAGATGTCAACGTACCTACTAAATTAGAAAACGAAAACAAAACAAAGCGTCTTTATCGCAGTACCATAATCTAATTACTCATTAGTTCATTACACAAAAATAAATAAATAAAACAATAGGTAAGCGTCTTTTTCGCGGAAACATTCACAAAATTAGTCGACGTAATTATGTGCACTACTGTGAAGAAGTGTGTCAAGGGCACGAGTTAGGCTAGCACTAGAAATGCAAAAAAAAGAATTGGATTTCGCTGCGACGCGACGGGGCGGGGGGGGGGGGGGCACGCGTCGCCTGCGCCGCGCGCCGCCCGCTCGCCGACAAAGGGATATCACGTTACTTTAAAGTATTGTTTATTTATTTTAATTTCATTGATGCGATGTTATGATCCGTGACCCGGCAAATGACCGCTGCGCGACAGTTCTTTAAGTACAGGTTGCTCCAAAATGCTATTTTAGAAAACTTTAAATAAATCCGCAAATAATAACGTTTAATGGAAACATAATTTCTTCATGAAACGAAAATGTGAAAACGTATATGTGTGTTAAATTAATGTCACCATTGTACCGCCACGCTGTATAATTACAATAAAATTTTAACGATAGTATATAATTATTATTTATCTCTTATTAATATTATTATCCCCATTGCGACTAAAAACTCCCCACAAATGAAATATCTGTATCAAATAGCAGATATTGAACTAATGAAAACAATTAAATAATGCAAATTCACACCAAAATAAACAAAGCGAATAAATCTAATTATAAAAAAAAAAAACCTAACCTAACCTAACCTAACCTAACCTAACCTTTTTTTTTTTTTTTTTTTTTTTTGTTCTCGGGGGGAAAATCCTCATGGACATCCTCCGCCCTGGGGAAGGCGGAGGGGCATGCCGGACTCTTACCGGCTAAAAACCACCCCGGTGTTCCCTTCCTGTACCTATTGTCGGGGGTACGGGTATCGCTTGCGCATTCGTCCGCGCCCCCGACAGGTATTGGCCCGCCAGATGTTCGTAGGCGGGCCCCGTCACCCTCTGCGGATGCCACCCGGTGGCCGCAGGAACTCCCACTAAGAGGCGCGCGCGGAACACTACGCCGCCGCCTCGAGGCCTGTTTCTGATCGGGCAACAGACGCCCCTAGTCTGTCGCCCGCAGGCCGCGCCCTATGGTGGCCGGAGATCGTCCGCCACCCTGCGACGCCCGGTGCGTCTGCTGCGGGCCGGGAGAGAGGTAACAGCTTCTCTCTCCCTTTCCGCCGCCTCCTTTAGCGACATTACGTCCTCACAAAAGGAGGCGACGGCCGTCCAGCCGCTCTCGCTCCCGACCATGTATGAGATAACGGCCGGAAGCGAGAGGTCGCCCGCAGCATCGACTGCCGCGACCAGGTCACGGCGCTGTACTGCCCAAGCTGGACACTCCTCCAACGTGTGCAGCGCCGTGTCCTCGCGGCAGCTGTCACAATGGTGACATTCGGGCGTCGGCTCCCGGCCTATCCGACACAGGTACTTCCCGAAACACCCATGTCCGGTAAGCACCTGCGTCAGCCGGAAGCTGAGGGCGCCGTGGCGTCTCTCCAGCCACTCCTTCATCACGGGTCTTACCGCCGCTATCGCGGCGTGCCCTGCCGAGGGTCGCGCAAGTCGCTGCTCCCATTCCGCCACTAGGACCTGGCGGAGCTCTGCCCTGCGCGCCTCAACTTGTCGAGGCACCAGGCGCTCGCCCCGCCCAACTGCTTCCTCGCGCCATTTATAGAGCGACGCAAGGAGATCCGCCTCTAGGTCCCACGGCGGGGATCCGGCTAGGAGGCTCGCCGCCTCGAAGGAGATCGTACGGTATCCCCTTATCACCCTGACGGCCATCGCTCTTTGCGGCCTTCGTAGCAAGGCGATGTTACGGGCCGTCAGGGCATCCGCCCACACTGGCGCGGCGTAAAGCGCCATGGACCGTACGATCCCTGTGTAGAGCCTCCGGCAGGAGGTATTTGGACCCCCCAAGTTGGGCAGCAAGCGCGAGAGCGCTGAAGCGGCGCCCAACAAGCGGGGCGCGAGCCGCTGGAAGTGCGGCCCGAAGCTCCACCGACTGTCGAGGACGAGTCCTAAATACTTCATCGTCGACTCGACAGCTATGGAGACCCCTCCTACCACGATGTTTGAACCCGGAGGTGGCTTATTCCTCGGCCCATGAAAACAGAGGGCCTCGGATTTGTGCAAGGCCACCTCCAGGCCCAACCGCCGGATCCTACCCACGACATGCGCGACCCCGGCCGTCGCCAGTATGGCCGCCTGCCGGTACGTCTTCCCACGGGCTGTCACGAGCGTGTCGTCGGCGTAGCATGTCACGCCGACTCCGTGGAGAAGAGCACCGCGCAGAGCCCAGTCGTACCCTATGTTCCACAGGGGTGGCCCCAATACCGACCCCTGTGGAACACCGCACGTCATCTCTCGCCGACCCCATCCTTCACGACCCGGGTAAACTACCGATCTCTCCGATAAATAGGCCCCGATAATGCGGCGGAGGTAACCTGGCACCCCGTGATACCGGAGTGCCTCTCTGATGGTATTCCAAGGCAAGGTGTTGAATGCGTTGGCGATGTCGAGCGACACCGCCAAGACCACCTCGCCCCGGGCGACTGCCTCCTCCGCCAGGACCCTTACGCGCATGATTGCGTCCACTGTGGAGCGCCCCTGACGGAAACCAAATTGGTTGTCCGCCAGGTCCGGCCCCTCGTTGGTCATGTGCCGGACGAGGCGGTCGGCGATGATTCGCTCGAAGATCTTACACACCTCGTCCAGAAGCACAATGGGCCGGTAGGCAGACGGTGAGTCTGCAGGGCGCCCCTCCTTCTTTAGCAGGACCAGCTTTCCGGTCTTCCACCGGCGTGGGAGCTGGCCCCGCTCCAAACATGCGCTTAAGAGTCCTTCTAGTCGGGGCCCGAGAGCCCTCAAGGCCAGGACCCATGCACGGCCTGGAATGCCGTCGGGCCCTGGGGCGGTGTTTTTTATGCGAGAAACCGCCACTCTCAACTCTACCCGGGTCACTTCGGGCACGTCGTCGTCGTCGTCTTCCGCGTTGGGCACATTCCAAGGCGGAACCATAGCCGGTGGCGTATGCTCTGGTCGTGAGGGAAACAAAGCATTTACCACGTCCTCCAATAACTGTGGCTGAAGACTCTGGGACAGTGGGGGGGCCCACTGGCGCATCTTGCCCCTCACCATACGGTAGGGGCGTCCCCACGGATCTCGGTCCAGAGTCTCCAGCAGTTCTTCACGGGCCAATGACTTTGCCCTCACGATGGCTAATTGGAGAGCGCTCTTCGCCTCCCTGTAGCTCTGGTATAGTTCCGCCTCGATGGCCACCGCTGACGGAGAGCGGCGGCGTCTTCTTCGGCACCTGGCATACTGGCGTCTCCTCTCAACGCATTCGATGCGCAAGTGCGCAATTTGCTGCGACCACCAGTACACCTGGCGCCTGGATGGTACCGGCCGGACTCGGGGCATCGCAGCGTCGCAGATTTGCGACATGCTCTCCCGGAACCACTCCGCCTCCTCATCGATGTCAACAGGCCTGTCGGGAGCATCCAACCAGGCCTGCACGATAGAGGCCTCCAGGAGAGCCTCCCTGTCCAGCCGCTTCGTTGCCCAACGCGGACCGTCTCCAACGCCCACCGGGGCTGCTTGGACCGGCCCGACCGAGGTGTGGGTGGAGACACTGAATCGGATATATCTATGATCAGATAGCGTCTCCACGTCCTCCACTACGTGCCAGCCATGGACACGGCGCGCGAGAGCGGGGCTAGCGAACGTGAGGTCCACTATTGACCCGCCCCACTGTCGCACGCATGTCTGCACGCAACCCCGGTTCAGAAGAAGCAGGCCCTGCTCGACCGCCCACTCCTCCACCAACTCGCCCCGCACATCAGTTGTCGGGGAACACCATGCCGCAGACTTGGCATTGAAGTCCCCTAAAACGAGAACGGGACGAGGACGACTACGACTGACGACCGTGCCTAAATCTGAGATGATCACCTCGAGGTCAGCGAGAGATAGGCTGGGGGCGAAATACACCCCCGCGACCATAATATCGCCCCAAACTGCCGCAACATAGCCCCGCCCCCGGGTGACGGCTTCAAAGAGCGGGGTGTCCACGGCAGATCTCCTTACAAGCGCCACCGAGCCGCTAGTATCGCACACCCAGTCATCCCTGGGCGGCACAAAATACGGCTCGGCGACGACTGCCACATCGATGGACCACTGCGCCATGCTCTGGAGCAAGAGATCCTGAGCTCTGGCGCAGTGGTTTATGTTGCTTTGGAGGAGACATAGATGACCTGGGGCCATTATTGGGTATCCATTGTTGTCTCCTCCTCCCCAGTCCCCGGCGGATCTGCTGCCGCAACCGGTGGGTGAGCCGGTTGCGAGGAACCGGTTGCCTCCATCAATGTGTCCGTAGAAGCCGACGGATGAATCGGCTGTGTCTTGGCCCCGGAGTTCTTCTTTGTGGGCCTGGCGCAGGCCTTAGTCCCGGTCCGGTGATCGGCTGGCTTGCCGGATGCCGCACAGAGTACGCAGTGCGGCGCGGCTGTGCAAGAGCCAGCTTTGTGATCGGGTTGACCGCAGCGGAAGCACAGTCGGCTGCGGTCGACCCCCGCGGTGCACCGTACACCCACGTGTCCGGGCTCGAGACAACGATAGCACCGCAAGGGCTTGGGCGTCAAGAGCGTCACCTGCGCCGAGACCCATCCTACCAGCAGCCTTCTGCCCTCCTTAAGTTTGTTGGCCGCCGCTACGGGACAACTCACTTGCACTGTCCCGAGGCCAGAGACACCCCTACGGATTGTGCCCGCCTTGACTTGTTCTGGCGGGCATATGCCGGCCTTCGAGATGGCAGTGGCGACTTCCTCAGAGGTGACAGAGTCGTCCAGGCCCGAGATTCGCAAATCTGCACACTTAGTGGGCCTGGACACTCTGACGTCGTCAGTTCCGAGAGACGCCCTTAGCCTTTCGGCAAGGGCGTCTGCCTTGGGGGCACTTGTAGCCCCCGAAATCTCCAGAAGTCGGGCTCCGGTAGCCGTAGGCTTGCACCGGAGGCCCGTTATGCCGAGATCACTCAATGATATTTCGGCTTTTGCCTTTGCGAGGATCCCGGCATATGTCTGACCGCGCTCCTCCGCCCCCGGCTGCAGCGTCAGAACCACAGCCGTTGATCGTGGGGCACGGAGTCGCGCAGCCTGTGCTTGGGCCGCCGTCTTCGCCTTTTGGGCATTGCGCCTGGCCTTGCGGCGCGCCTTTTTATTGTCTTGTTTGGCGCCCGCAGTTGTCCATTCCGCCTCCTTCTGAGAAGAGGCGGATTTAGGGTCGCCCTGGTCTATAGATTGTGTTGGCGGCTCTGTAGAGTTAGCCGCTACACCCGACTGGTTGTTTTTCTTCTTCTTCTTCTTTTTCTTTTTTCCCCCGTTCGCCCCATCTTGAGACGAGCCTATGGGGGGTGTCTTCTCCGTTATAGCCGCAGCAGCCGCTTGTGCCTGTTGCTGTTGCTGTTGGGCACGAGGCGCTGCGGCTTTGGCCGCATAAGACGGCGCCGGTGCGCTGCGTTGGTCTGCAGCTAGGGGAGGGCGTAAGATCCTCCCCTCTAACACCGAGAATCGGGCGCTTAGGCTCGCCAGCTCCTGACGGACCAGGCGAACCAACTCCGACTCTGGTGGCGGCTGCTGCTGTGTCGGCTGCTGTGTCGGCTGCTGCTGTGGCTGCTGCTGCGGCTGTGGCAAGCCCAACTCCATCCGGAGGTGCTCGCGGCGGAAGGACGCCATCTCCGCCTTGAGCTCCTCGTACTCCTTGCGGAGTTCCGCCATTTGGGCCGCCAACTTAACATTTTGGGCCGTTAATAAAGCCGCCTCTTCGCTGGAGGTGCGGCTGAGTAGCACCTCGGCACTCTCCAGTATCGAGGCCGTAGCCTCTTTGAGTGCCTTCTGGCTTACGCCACTGAGGCCCTTCGATACCTTTTGCACCCTTTTGATGGCAGCCACGGCATCAACCAATCTTTGGTTGAGGTCGGAGGCAGGTAGGTCTTCCGCCTCGACGACCATGTCGGAAGCAACAGAAGACGACTCCGACAGGCGGGTGACCCTCCCTTCCGTCACCCTTTTTGTCAGAGCCGCAATCTGCCGCTCATCCTCCGCTTGTTTGTCGGCGTCGGCTGCAGCCTTCTTGGCAGCCGCAACCTCTCGCCTGGACAAGCCGATGCCAACGTACTTGCCCGTCGACACCGGCCTACCTCTCCCGCCTTTTTTGGCACCGACCTTGGCAGCCGGTACCGAAGCATCACTCAGGGCCGAATCCGACCCCGAGTCCGCACCACTACGAGGGCGCTTGCTCGGGCGCTTTGAGTTGGAACTCGCAGCGCTTGCGACGGTCATCAGACTCGACGCAGAGTCCGAGTCCGAGAGCGCATCTCCTATCCTCTCCACGAGTACACGAAGTACTTTTTCTTCTTCAACGTCTTTTGTTTTTGTTTTGTTTAAATTTGATTCATCCATATTATTCCCACGAGAATGGAAGCAATTATTGGGGTCCTTCGCGGGCAGTGGCTCCATACCCTTAAACGTAGCCCTATATACTGTTGGGGGCGGGAGGTACCAACAGGTGGGAGCGCTAACGACCGTTCTCCCAACGGCCATTCATCCCCTCGCCGCGCTCCCAAAACTTGGGATTGGGTGGTTTTTTATCTTAGAGGTGTCCTTCCTCTGGGCCAGGCGGTTAAGCCAAGCCCCCGGCGGCGGCATTAAACATGCCTCCGTCCGCTGTCCGGCCAACCCGACTCAGCGGACCCGCCGAAAGGTTTGCTCCTCGATGAACGAGGAGACAAACGAACGCCGCTTCGGTGCGCCTGCACCTCAGCGGCGGCGGCCGCGTTCTTGCCTGGTCGACGAGCGTCGACGGAGCAGGAGCGACCTCTCCCTGTGTCCCTCTTGGTAATGCCCCTCACCTGAACCTCAAAGCGAGATCCAGGATCGGGACACGCAAGCCCCACCACGACGACAACGTGGGGATCACTTCGGTGGGGAACCTAACCTAACCTAACCTAACCTAACCTAACCTAACCTAACCTAACCTAACCTAACCCAGTAACCGACTAACAATCGCACGAACAACATCACCTCCGCGAGAAAAATTCACTAAAATTACACGCGTTGAGGTACGTACGTGAAAAAGGTATCAGTGAAATTGTGTAGTGACAAGTCACCAGGATTTGTGTGCGCAAGTGTCTACCTCCACGAGTCTCGGAGCAGGACCCCCTGAACTTTGACTGCGAATTACATCTCACAGGTCAGTGGAATCAATCTACCTCCAATACACCGGAGAGACGCGGCGAAATCCAATCCAGCAACATCGGGATCAGAAAAATCGGAGCAGCGGCTGTGGAGTTATTAAGGTTCGAAAACACGGAAAAAACACGTGGTTTTCCGTCAAAATAACCTAAAATAACCTAACTTTACCAACACGTGTTTGTAAAACCACGAGGCGCGACGTCGAACTAGCCATCACAGCCCGTACTGGAGACTCCGAAGCCGGCCGAGGAATCCGTCTGCAGAACACGCACCAGAGTGACGACTCCACGACCATCACCAAGACATCCCCCGAGAGAACTCCTATACCCCTATTCCTACCCCCCCCGAGTTTGGGCTCTTCCGACTCGGGACATCACAATCCTTCCACACACCCCCACCCCTCCTCTTCCTCAAATCCAACCCCCCCTCCATTCACCGCCCCCCTCTTCCACCACCCCCCCCCGCCCCAGACCTGAGAAAGGTTACCCCGACCACCTGTCGTTTTTTAACAAGACGTCACCCCCGCAATTGGCGCACCCCCCCTTTGCCCTTGCCCCGGGCCCCCTCCTTAATCGTCTTCTCACGAACTTCCCCCTCCCCTTTTTTCTGTTTGTTCCGAGCCCCCCTCTTGACCCCCGTTTTAAATCTTTGACCCCCCCCTCAATCGTCTTCCCACGAAACCCCCCCCGAGACCCCTTAGACCCCCACTTGACCCCCCCCTCAATCGTCGCCCCACGAAACCTCCCCCCCCCGACCCCCTTGACCCCCTCCCCCTCAACTCAAGACCCCCCCTCCAATAGCCGCCCCACGAAACCTTCCCCCCCTCCCCCCCCTCACCCCTCTCAGAGGTACCTCACCCCCCCGCAGTCTAACTTCGTACCCGTTGGACCTAGGATGCCGAGTTTGGGCTCATTTTGAAGGGCGCAAAACGCTCTTTAATCTGGCCCCGCCAGAATCTCTAAAGCGACACCAGCGTCAGCACCGCACCAGCTTAGCCTAGCCACGCCGAAGCAATTCCGCTGAGAACCACCACCAGCGTACTCACTAGGGCTTAGACCATCCGAGCCCTGCAGTTATCGGACTCCTCACCGGACAACACGCAGACCACCAGCGAAGTTTCCCGTGAGTCCATCCTAGTATATAATACAACACAGTCATAGACATTACGAATACTATTTCATCACATTGTAGAACTAAGTTACTCAATAATTTTAATTAATTCACTAGTAAATGTATCTTTCTGTATAAACTAACAACTACAAACTACATTAACAACCACCTACCCACTAACCACTACATACCAACATGTCTCAAAATAGTACGTCCCGCAAGATGACCACGGAGGCCGCAAAAGTCACTAAAACACTTAGAGAAAAGGTTCTAAAAAACACCGCGAAGTCCATGGTGTCGGAAAAATCATTCGTATCTGAAAAGACGGCGCGTCCATCGCAGAAGCCACAGGAGCCGAGGGCAGAGTCGGAACCGGACGCATCGACCACGATGCCGCCACCACCATCGGTGTCCGGTACGTCTCAGACGGGGGACCGTAGCAGGATCTCCGAGATAGTAATAAACTGGGAGCAATGCGGAATTTCCCCTTCCCCTCCCCACCAGATCATCTCGGACGAGGAAAGCTCGGTGGCCTCTAGTCAGGCCGATCGTCCAGCGATCGGACGGCCGAGTATTCTCTACAGGACTCCGAAAAGAGGCACTGGGGTGGAGATGGACCTGGCAACACGAGAAGCAAACGACCTGCTTCAGAAAGGTAAGGAGGCTTTGGAGGCCGCCGGGAACATGAAGCGGGAATGCAAAACCACAACCCACGAGTGCTTGCAGGGCCTGTACGAGATAACCCTCTCACTGGCAGACTCTAGATCACGGCATAAGTACAACCTCGAGAAGGAGCGCTCTCGACACGCACAAGAACTTGTGCGCGTCGAGAGAGCCCACAATCGTGATATAATGCAAATGAAGGTCGAGCTCTCCCTAGTGAGAACGGACGTCTCGGATACGCTCAAAGAGTCGAAAGGGATCAGGGAATGGCTGGGCCACGAAACCCTTGAGGCCTTCAAAGGCATCAAGGAGATTAAGGAAGAGGTCACAGCGGCGAGCCTCAGGAACCTAAAGGAGCACGAGAAGACCAGGCAGGAAGGAGCAAGAGCCCCGGGCGACCCCAAATGGGAATCAATGGGGACAATCCTCTCACGCCTGGACTCAAACGTGATCAGCGCGTCGAACCAGCTTGACGTGCTCCGGAAGGATCTCGAGCGACTCAAGGAAGACCTCAACCGTCCGGTCAAACCGAACCCGGACCTGAGCATTCAGGAGACGGGCCTCCTACTCACCACCTCAAAGTTCGAGGAGGCCTTTGAAGAACTCCGCGGCCTACTGCAGGCACTCACCAACAGACCCGTAGCCTCCCCCCCACCACCACCAACTCCAATAAACTTCACGCATCATCTCAAACCCATTTCCGAAAGGCTGGAGATCGTCTCGGCGGACCTCCGCGCACTGCGCGACAAAGAACCGCCAACCCAGGCACCTCCGGTGATGAACCTGGAAGCGGAACTAGCAGTCGGGGAGGTCAAAAAGACCCTCCAGAACATCCAAAAAGGGGTAGCGGACCTGGGCAGAGCGGATAGACCGCCCCAACAACAGCAGGGTCCAAAGACCTTTGCCCAGGTAGCCAGCACACCAAAACCCCCGAAACCAGCCACACAAGCAAACCACACCCTGATCGTCTCATCCACGGACCCACAACACACCGGGGACAACGTGATCGAGAGGATCAGGACAGCCTTGGACCTCAAATCGAGCGGAGCCCGGGTCGACACTGTCCGGAAAACCCGTAACCAAAAAGTGGTTATGAGGTGCGCCAGCAAGGAGGACTTGAGGAAGGTCAAGGAACAAGTCCAGTCGAGCGCGGGGCTCAAGGTCCAAGAGCCCAAACCGCAAAATCCGCTCGTTTGCATAAGGGGAGTACTGTCGAGTTACAGCGACGGGGAAATCATAGATCTCGTGAAAGCGCAGAATAAGCATCTTCTGCAGAACGTCGCTGTGGAGAGACAGACCCTAAAAGTACGGTATAGGAAGCGTGCGAGGAACCCCCACGAATGTCACCCTGTTCTGGAGCTCTCCCCAGAGCTCTGGAAAAGTTACACGGCGGTGCAGAAAATACATGTGGGCATTAAACGATGCCCGATCGAGGATCAGTCGCCCCTTGTGCAGTGCACAAAGTGCCTACAATACGGGCACAACAGACAATTGTGCAAAGCCGCAAAAGACATCTGCAGCTTCTGCAGCGGCGAGCACAGTGGAAGGGACTGCCTCATAAGAACGGAGGGCAAAGAACCCACATGTATTAACTGCAAGATCATCCACAAGACGGGCAGAGACCTGGCGCACACGGCGTTCAGCGAAGACTGCCCGGAACGCCAAAAATGGGATGGCATAGCGAGGTCGCGCGTCTCCTATTGCTAAGGGCAACGAGACGGAAACACCAATCACACAAGCGGACACCCCCCAAAATTCAAAGAGACCAATACCAAGATTGAAATTCATCCAAGGCAATCTTCAGCGCTCCAAGCTGGCCACAGAAGAACTTCATATGGCGGCACAAGCAAGGGGAGTTTCAGTAGCACTTGTTCAAGAGCCCTATGTAGGAAGAACAGGTGTGATGAAGCAAAACCCCGGCACGCAAGTCATCCAGTGCAGCCTAAACCGCCAGAAACCAGTAAAAGCGGCGATCGTTGTTTTCGGGAACAACCTGGAGGTCATCCACGACCCCCAGCTTGTGACAGAGAACATCGCCGCCGTTTTACTGAAGGTGGGCCAGCTCAGTCTCGGAGTGCTATCGGTCTATTTGGAGGGTGACCAGGACATTGAACCCTACCTTTCGGAAATAAACAACACTATACAAAAACTACGCACAACAAACATCCTGGTGGGAGGAGACGTAAACGCCTGGAGCCAGTGGTGGGGAAGTGTTTCCGAGAACCATCGCGGGGCAGCGTACAACTCGTTCCTCAACGAGCGGGATCTCCACATCCTAAACACGGGCCAAACACCAACGTTCGAGACTTACAGAGGGGACAGGTGGTGCACAAGCATCGTTGATGTGACCGCATGCAGCCTGTCGCTGTTGGGTAAGGTCGAGGATTGGCGTGTTGAAAGAAGTGTAACAACTTCGGACCACAATGCTATAACCTTCTCGATGCGCTTAGAGAAGGCCTTAGAACCCTTAAGGCCAATCTCGACGCGCATCTATAACACCAAGAAGGCAAGGTGGTCAGACTTCAGCGCGCACTTCAAGACCGGCCTGGCAGAAGAAGGCATCACATCAGCCGGAGTCTCGAACGTCTCGAACCCGGAGGATCTGGAGACAATAGTCAAGAAATACACGCATAACATCCACTGCTCATGCGAGGCAGCGATCCCAAAACTGGGGTCGCCTAAACACGAGGAAAAGCCCCCATGGTGGACTCCTTCTCTGGAGCGTCTCAAAAAAGACGCAATGAGGAAGAAGAGAAGGATCCGAAACGCGGCCGAATGCCGGAGACACTTCACCATCCAAGACTACATAATAGCAAAAAACACTTACACCACAGCGGCGACGGAGGCCGCCACGGCCGGCTGGAAGGAGTTCTGCACGAAGCAGGACCGAGAGAGCATGTGGGACGGCATCTACAGGGTACTAAGGAAGACAGCCAGAAGACAGGACGACGCGCTCCTGAGGAACACCGCGGGTGAGACGCTCAGCCCAGAGCAGTCGGCGGATCTTCTGGCAAAGACCTTCTACCCCGATGACTCAACGGATGCCGAACAACCATACCACACGGCTCTGAGGAGGCTAGCGGAGGAGGAAAACCCCCAAGGACTGTCCGCTGATGATCCATCTTTCACGGCCGCGGAGCTGGAAATGGTTCTCCAAAACCAGAATCCGAAAAAAGCCCCCGGCCCCGACGGATTGACAGCGGACATCTGCACGGCGGCAATAAACTGCGATAGGGAGGTGTTCTTGGCGATAGCAAACAGGTGCCTGTCGCTGTCACACTTCCCGAAGCAGTGGAAGGTCGCCCACGTGTGCATTCTCCGCAAGCCAGGAAAGGACGACTATACCAACCCAAAGTCGTACAGGCCAATAGGCCTGCTCTCGGTCCTGGGGAAAATCGTCGAGAAACTCCTTGTAGGCAGACTCCAGTGGCACTTCCTCCCGACTCTAAACACAAATCAGTACGGTTTCATGCCGCAGCGCGGTACCGAGGACGCCCTCTATGCCCTAATGGGACACATACGTGCCGAAATCAAAGCAAAAAAAATCGTGCTTTTGATATCATTGGACATAGAGGGGGCCTTCGATAACGCGTGGTGGCCAGCTCTCAAAAGACAGTTGGTAGTTAAGAACTGCCCCACCAACATCTACGCTCTCGTCACCTCATACCTGGAAGACCGGAACATCAGGGTCAACTATGCCAGAGCGACTAGCGAGAAGGGCACCACGAAAGGATGCGTCCAGGGCTCAATTGCCGGACCGACGTTCTGGAACCTTATCCTAGACTCGCTCCTTCACAGAATGGCTAGAATGGGGGTATATTGTCAAGCCTTCGCAGACGATGTTGTCCTGGTTTTCTCGGACTTTACAACTGGTCCCCTGCAGCAATCGGCCAATGACACACTAGACATAGTATCGGAATGGGGCGTCAAAAACAAGCTACGTTTCGCCGCGCATAAGACCAACGCGATGGTGTTAACGAAAAAGCTAAAATACGACGTTCCGATACTCTATATGTCGGGTGTGCGACTCAACCTGGTCGAAGAGGTCAAGCTGTTAGGCCTGACAATAGATTCTAAACTAACTTTCAATGCGCACGTGGCTGCGACCTGTAAAAAGGCCGCGGACATTTACAAGCAGTTGGCATGCGCGGCAAAAGTGACTTGGGGTCTGAACAGAGAGATAATCAGGACAATATATGTGTCGGTGATAGAGCCTATCGTGTTGTATGCAGCGAGTGCGTGGGCCCCCGCAGCTGGGAAATTGATGACAAGGAATCAGTTTGACTCACTGCAGAGGGGATTCGCGCAGAAAATCTGCAAGGCATACCGCACGGTTTCTCTGACATCGGCACTCATCCTGTCAGGCCAACTACCCCTAGATCTCCGGGTAATCGAGGCGGCAACCCTTTTCACGATCAAAAAGGGCCATTCCCGGGAGTTCATACCATCAGACTGCGAACTGGAGTGCAACGTGCACTTCTCCCAACAACCCCATCCAGCACTACTCATTACAACGGAATATGCACGCCTTGAGGACTTGACTCCTGAAACACTGGAAACTCATCAAGTAACCGGTCCCCAAATATACACCGACGGCAGCAAGATAGAGGGGAAAGTCGGAGCTGCCCTTACTTGGTGGGAGAACGGTAAGGAGTCAAAGTCCAGTACTTTCGGCCTGGAGCCTCACAACACAGTCTTCCAATCGGAAATGTACGCCCTCTACAGAGCTGTCAGGATGGCAAGAGAATCCAGGGCGGCCTCTGTAAGCATCTTGAGCGACTCAAGATCGTCACTCGACCTGCTGAAGAGACCGTCCGTAACTCACCACCTGGCACTCCAGATAAAAAGAGACGTCCGAGAGATGAGATTGGAGGACAGGGAAGTGAGGTTTTTCTGGCTCAAGGCACACGTGGGAACGGCCGGGAATGAGAGAGCGGACGAGCTGGCCAAGGAGGCAGCACTTACACACACAACATCTGACTACAGCAAGGTCCCCGTATCGTTCGTGAGGAGGAAGATACGGGAGGAGACTATAAGGAAGTGGCAGACGCGATACGAGTCCTCGAGTACAGGGGCGGTCACGAAAGTATTCTTCCCAGACGTCCTAGCGGCGAAAAGAATGCTCAGAGACACAGCTCTCACACCGGCCCAGGTACAAGTCCTAACAGGACACGGAGGATTCTCAGCGTACCTCCACCGCTTCCATCTCAAAGATAGTCCCTCATGCGTCTGTGACCCTAGCTGCGAGGAAACAGTCTGGCACTTGCTCTTTGAGTGCCCAAGATTTGGTCACGACAGAATGGAGCTGGAGGTAAAATTGGAAACCCAGCTAAGCCAGTCCACACTCCACACCATCATGGGGAGACTGGCCACAAGGACACCATTCTTGGCGTTCGTGAGCGGAGTCGCTGCGGTCGCGGCGGGGGCAAACAAAACGGACGCAACCTTGCCTCGTCAGAATCGACAAAGACAAACCAACACGTCAACAGACACCACGCCATCAACAACATCAACAACCACCACGTCAACAACGACCATCACAACAACAACAACTCAACACCGAACACACACACCACAAACACACATACCACTCACCACTAGCATACATACCACCCACAGAAACACCACCCAACAAACAGCAGAAGCGGAAATA